>JAVDOI010000005.1:1472500-1507500 GCA_032191485.1 Leptoclinus maculatus
AGCCACTGCAGCCCGAGAGCAAAGGTGCTCCTCTACGGTTCACGGAAATATGAGAGGCTAAATAAATTGTAAGACTTCACAAAACTAGACTGCAATCCTCTGATTGGAGTGGAATAATTGTTTTTGAAATTTTGGTTTGTGTGTGTGTGTGTGTGTGTATATGTGTGTGTGGGGCCAGTACAAACAAAAGTTCTGAATGGCCTGGCTTTCTCCCTCCGAATAAAAGACAGCGAGCGAGCAAAGGAGGGATGAATAGGAGAAAGCAAAGTAAGAGAGGAGGCTGTGTGCTGCTCCGGCATGCAGCCTGTGAATTACCACAGCAGATGGTGTGTGTGTGTCTGTGTGTGTGTGTATGTGTGTGTGTGTGTGTTTGAAACACAAAGGGCCCAGGAAGTGGCGGATGAGTGGCGTGCAGAGGCGCGAGCCACAAGACCCTGTTGTCAATCACGGCCCTTTACTGCCTGTCTGTCTGACCGGTTGGACATACTGTCTGCTGCTGTTACTCTCAGGCTTCTACTGCCCGTCTCACTGCCATCAGTCAAATAGAGATCTACACTGCCTGTCTCACTGCCTTCAGGCACTAATACAGACACTGCCCGTCTCACTGCCTTCGGTCACTAATACAGACACTGCCCGTCTCACTGCCTTCGGTCACTAATACAGACACTGCCCGTCTCACTGCCATCGGTCACTAATACAGACACTGCCCGTCTCACTGCCATCGGTCGCTAATACAGACACTGCCCGTCTCACTGCCATCGGTCGCTAATACAGACACTGCCCGTCTCACTGCCATCGGTCGCTAATACAGACACTGCCCGTCTCACTGCCATCGGTCACTAATACAGACACTGCCCGTCTCACTGCCTTCGGTCACTAATACAGACACTGCCCGTCTCACTGCCATCGGTCACTAATACAGACACTGCCCGTCTCACTGCCATCGGTCACTAATACAGACACTGCCCGTCTCACTGCCTTCGGTCACTAATACAGACACTGCCCGTCTCACTGCCATCGGTCACTAATACAGACACTGCCCGTCTCACTGCTTTCAGTCACTAATACAGACACTGCCCGTCTCACTGCCATCAGTCACTAATACAGACACTGCCCGTCTCACTGCTTTCGATCACTAATACAGACACTGCCCGTCTCACTGCCATCAGTCACTAATACAGACACTGCCCGTCTCACTGCTTTCAGTCACTAATACAGACACTGCCCGTCTCACTGCTTTCGGTCACTAATACAGACACTGCCCGTCTCACTGCTTTCGGTCACTAATACAGACACTGCCCGTCTCACTGCTTTCGATCACTAATACAGACACTGCCTGTCTCACTGCCTTCGGTCACTACAGACACTACCTGTCTCACTGCCTTCGGTCACTATAGACACTGCCACTATAGACACTGCCTGTCTCACTGCCTTCGGTCACTACAGACACTACCTGTCTCACTGTTGTCAGTCACCAAAATAAATCTACAATGTCTGTTTCACTGTCATCAGTCACCAATACACATCTACACTATCTATCTCGGTGCATCATTAATACAGTCTTTTGTTGCCTCTCTCACTGCCATCAATCATTAATACATATTTTTATGGTGTGTCTCACTGCCATCAGTCACTTATGTAGACCTACACTTTCACACAAACATAAACACACACACACATACCCTTTGACCTAGTGTAAATAGTGACTGTAGTTAGTGTTAGAACCGTGTGCCAGTCCTCCGGTGGCACAGCCATGGACGAAGACATTGAGGAATTAATGAAACATTTGGGAGAGCTGCAACTCAGACTCTCACAACAATCTGCACACATGGATGATAACACAGTTTACTGCGAAGCTAAATTTGGAGGGTGGAGCTTAGACCACGTCTGTGGCTCAGGGATAGAGGGGGTCATCCGCCAATCAGAAGATGGTCCCCTTGGTCACTTTCACTGGCATGTCTGGTGTGTCCTGGCTAACATTTAAGTTATCAACTACTCACTGTTGATGTGATACGACAGACCAATAGAATAGCAGACTGACAAATGGACATTACCATTCTGCAATGCACCGATGCAGTTTACATTTTTTTTCCCTTCATCACAACCTAAATGTCTTGTTATCTCTTCTTGTTAAGAAGTCTTTACACATTTATGGATCTGCACATGAAAGGAACAGTTCCATACATTTACTGTATGTCCATTTATATTGCTGCCCTTTTGTGCATTGCTGAGCCTTGGCTTGTTTGGACAGGAAATACACAGTCTGAATCCAAAGAAGCTTTCTTTTATGGTTTAATCTAAAAGCCAAGGTTTAATAAACATTCTTCATTTGCTCCCTCCGTTCCTCATGTGATTTTTCCACTCACCTTTCTATAACCATCATATCACATATTTTTATTACCGTGCACTGCTTGAAGCAGTATGTTTTTATAGTTATGCGGCATTGTTTGATGGCATATTTCCTTATCGTCACTATCTCTCAGTGCTGTATTTTTACTGCTTTTACTGTGGTTTGGAACCTTGGATAATAATGTTCTTTGATTTCACAATATACAATAGATTAAAGTCATCAACATAATGTAAGTTTTCATATAATGCTTTCTTGCAGTCAATGTGGCAATCCGTCAACAGTTTGTTTCTCAGTGTACCTCTCACATTTGGTGGATGCCATATTGTGGCCTTCTTGGGTGGCAAACCCTCCTACATAACAACTTGCCATGTTGCCTCCAACAAAGCTGGTGGGCAGATTAGCAAAACAATCTAGTGAGCTCTGTTAGACAAACAGTTGATGCACAATGTTAGTGTGTGACATAGCTGGTAGTTTAGACCAGTGGTTTTCAATCATGTGCCACCAAGCCCCACAGGTTTAAAGGCTTTCATTCCAACCAAAGTCATCTGATGACAAGTGGGTTATCAGTGAATGCTTCATCTACGGTTTATACCAGATAACAACATATCGATGGCCGAAGAGCAAAACCTCCTATGTGAAAAATGCCTGGATCATTTTGCAGATAGGAGCTTTTGCACTTGGTGCAAGTTGGAAGAGGTTCTACAAAACGATGCTCTAAATCCAGTGGCGGGCCGTGCATTGTATACCTGGGCCTTCAGTGCTGTCCTACTACAGTTGAACCACCTCCTAATAACCTCATTATGACGCCACAGCTATGGTTATTATTTGTTTCTAGGGGTGTAACAATACACGTACGTATTCGTACTAAACTGTTCGGTACGAGGCTTACGAACCGAAAAAATACGTTTGAATAATACTAGTGCATTTGGAAAATGCAGAAGCTTAAATTGTGGGAAATATAATGTTTTCGGTGGACTACGCTCAACCTGGCAACATGCTGTCTGACACTCCCACCCCGGAACCACAACATTGTACTCTGGTGAGGCGCGTGTGTTCTGGGAGGCTACACTAAACTAGCTTAGCAGGAAAACGACAGCAGCACACATGCTACAAACTCTCCACGCAGCGTTTAGCTGTTCCCTACTGATTCAAACAGGGCTAAAGCAATCGCCACACAATCCACATTTCTCCAGACCATGATTCTTGCTTTGTTAAAGAAAACAACAGCCCAAACAGAGAATCAAATGTCCGAACCTAACCCCGCGCATGACGGGATGCTTCTTCATTAACGGACAATGCATATAGTCAAAATCAATGTAATTAACACAATGACAAGAACAAACTCACAAGAACCAGTCACATATATTTAAATGACAACAAAGCATGACAAATCAATCCAGCAAAACACGCATTCCACCGCACACTGAAGAGCACGAGCCATTCAAATATTATTCACATCAGAGGGAACAATATTTACCATATCATAAAAACGACACCATAGAAAATCTAACACAGTAGTAACGCTACTGCAGATGTAAAAACACAAAAGCACTTCACTTACCAAAGCTGCTGTTCACTTCAAGACAAAGTCCATCCTCCTTTCTTTGATTACAAAGAGTTCAATGACGCGGTTGTACAGAACATCGGTGCGGTTCAGTTCCATCCAGAGGTCCTCCTGTGAACGTGTTCGTTGAGTTGTAGATCCACTCGGGTCTCAGCAAAAGTTTTCAAAAGCACCGTAGCTTGTAAGTGTCCTGTCGTGCTATGGTGTCGTGTTGCTGCCTTGGTTAGCAAATCTAGCGTAGGTCCAAACACCAAGACGCTCAGTCGCAAATAAAACACATTCCCAGCCATAAAATGTGGAACGCTTCTCCGACGCTGTTAGCCAGGAATACCGTTCGTACAAATCCTTTTCCATGCTGGGTCAGGGCTGCTAGCTGTGGGGTTGGCCGACCCTTTCTTACGATGTCCAGCTTTTCCTGAAATGTCCTTCTACAGAAAGGCGTTGCCAGTAACTCCCAAATCCGTTTCTCCTCCTTCAGCCATTGAATGTTAAAAAAACAAAGCTAGGTAAAAAAAAAGAATCTACACCAAGCAAAACGCTAAAAATGTCATGTCAACTTCTTACATATCTTTCAACTTGAACTCTTACTATACTAACTTCTGCTAGCTGCTTCAGCGTCAAAACAGTCATGCTAGCCCACTGACCAATCACACCGCACGTTAATGCTGAGCTGCACGTTAATGCTGACGTACTTGTAGACTACCTAGAAAGCTCTGGCACGTCAAAGAATACGCCCAACATGTCAAACTAAAGATCTGATTGGTTTAACACTATTACAATCAACAATATCGTCCCCATTCACTTAAACTGCAAAGTCTACCTAGAGGGCCTCAGGCCTCTCTTCTTACATACAGACATAGAGGTGAAATCTGATTGGATAAAAGCTCTCCTTAAAACAAGCTGTGCTGGAAGCAGCACTGCAGGCTGGAAGCAGAGCAGCTGAGGAAGACAGTAGGTGTGCAATGAGAAAATAAGCTAATGGGGAAAATAATTAGAATGCATGTAGTGTATTTATGAAAAATTATTTAATTATAAAATACCTATAACTTTGTGATTCTGTTTAGGCCAGCAGAGAAGGCTTTGCTGGCCCTGACGGCCCACCACTGTCGAAATGAAGTTTCAACGAAGGGCGGGATTATCTTGCAGACAGACTAAATATGAGCAGCCTTCCTTGTTCTCATCATCCAAAGTGAAATCCGACAATCAGAAAATTCTGCTTTGACCATCGATATGAAGCAGTTGGTGAGCCTCCAACTAGACTCTGTTTAGCTAGGCCATGTCAAAATCCATTCTGTCCCAGCAAAGTGGAGAATGATTTCTCTACTACTACCTGACAATTTTGCCCAGATTACTTTGTTTCGTTGTATTAGACACAATGTTCATGTTGTTCCATTCCTCTCATTCATTTACTCAGGTTTTCCTGTAAATGATCAACTCTGCCTCTCATTATGACTGTAGACACACTGGAGAACTCTAGTATGTGAGAAGTTTTACATAAGGGTACAGTCCGCACAATCAAAAAGGGATGTAAAGAAAATGAGCAGTTGAAAATTAAAGAATTAATCACAAAAAAATAAAAAGGGCTTGTTACAGCTCAGCTACCAGCACTTGTGTGGATAGAGTAGCAGCAGGTTAGGGTTCATGAAAAAAGTTGATGCTTTGGTTTTTCCACACCCTTGTAGGGTCTTGTGTGTCATTATAGCAATATAACTTCATTCTTGTGCATCTGTGTCTAAAGATATCTTATTTCCTATCATCAAAACTGCTGTGATTTGTGATGACAATTGTCTGCTAACTAAAACCCTCTGCACATACAGCAACAATATACCCTGGTTTACTCAGACAGCTTCATCATGCCAAGTACAGAGTAGTTCATCTGAAAAGCTGAAAAACAGGGTTTCATCGAACGAACATGCATCATTGTGGTGGAGCCTGCAGTACATCACCAGCTACAGGAGATCCCCCCCCCCCCCCCCCCCCCACCCGCTGTGGCTATCCATCAGCTGGCTGACGATCTGAATGGTATTTATTGCAGTTTTGCAACTTTCACACCCTTTACCTGCTCTGACATCAAACAACCACCAGCACCCCATTCTACCCTCGCACCACTCCCCACTTACCCCCAGCTGCACTCAGGATCTGTGAAGAGGATGTTAGCCCCAGGCCCAGACGGTGTGTCACCCTCTTGCCTGTGAAGGCCCTGACACTCCAGGCTGACGGTCGGCCGTTGGCCAATGTTGGGCCATTGGTCAGCGTCTGTGGTTGCAGTTGGCACTCCTCCTGCTTCAAATTCTCCACATTCATCCAGGTCCCCATGAAACCTTCCCATCACAGGATTGAATGACTACAGGCTCGTCGCCCTGACATCTGTGTTCATGAAATCCTTTGAGAGACTGGTGTTGACTCTCCTGATGGACATCACATGATCCCTGCCGGACTCCCTGCAGTTTGCCTACCGGGCAAACAGGTCAGTGGATGATGGAGTCAACATGGGACTGCACCACCTCCTCCCATAACTACCACAAACAGGAAAGTCTTGAGCCTATTTCGACATGCTTGGAGTTTAGCAAACTGGTTGGTTTTGGTCTGGCTTGATTGATAGACATAGTCCCTCATTGAGACCTATAGCAGAAAAAGTGTCCTACCGACTCAGCCCAGTGCACGCTTTGTCTCAGTATGTTGTATGCATGGTGAACATAAGGCAGACACAGCAGCTATTAATTCATTACAGAGGGCACTTGCAAGGCGTGGTTTTCTCCACACAGGGCTGACATGGTATTAACTAGGCGTGCACGATATGAGAGAAATCTGCCATGAAATCTAACATGCGATGGGGATAGGGCTTGTGGAGTGCATATTAACTATACAAATCCTCTGTCAATAGTTGTTTTAACAGACATTTGAATATTTTAAATATAACTAAGTTAAATGTTGCTTCAAGTTTACAATAGCAAAGTCACTATATGAACTCATATACGCTACGCCTTTCTTCATAGAATCTGGAGTTACAATACGTAACTACCGTACACGTGTCGCTGGTCATGGTGCTGGTTTCGTGGGTGCAGGATGCATGCATCATACAGCTGTCTCCTCTACATATTTACTGTACCTCATACGTCACAAACAACAATGGAGACTGCAGTGAGCCATTATCCTACACCCATCAAGCACTAATATCTTTATCATGCTGCTTTCTTAAAATGTCAGGTTTGTGATATTTGGACCAAGCAAACAGTGTTATTATTGTTATCTTCTTGTGTTATGATCCAGGTTAGGAAGCAGATACATCTGTGCGTCACAGTTAATGTCACTGTTTCAAGTGCAGCGCCATAAAGTTATTTTTTTTGGTGATTCCCCAGCAGAGATAAATTAGATAAATTGCATAACCTATGGCCCCAATCCCTTCTTTGGTTATCAGATTTCCATAATTTTTGCATGATTTGCATAGTATTTGCATCCTGACCCTGAGCTGGCCAGGGCTGTATGGTACAATTGTGCAGGGGAAAGCCCAGTGGCTGTTACTCATTACACAACCAGGAAACAACAACAGCAGCTGGCCAAGAGGCCTCCAGCTACAGGGGCAGTAACCATACCAGGGAGGTTTTCCACCAGGCAGCTGAAATGAAATACGAACAGCTGTATTCACAGTTACTTGAGCAAAAATCTATTCCTCCTTTCTACGCTCAAGTACAGTACAGTCAACGTTTTCATCTATCTAAAGGTAGAAAACAACAGAGAAGGATTTGAGATGTGTCTAGGAAGTAAATACCAGACAACAAATAGGCAGTTGATTTTGAACCGATTTTGCAATTTGATGTTTGAATGTATAAATCAGGTGTATCAGAGGTGTACATTTAAACCTCATTTGGAGTGCAAGAACTCAATGAAAAGTGCAGCGGTACTGTGCTCATTTCAGTTTCAAATGACTACACAGCAATGCAATGCTGACTTTAAACTTTTATAATTGAATGAACGTGGGTACATTTTCCTTTTCTGTACCAAACTTTGGTAAATTAACTGATCTAAACTAACTGTACTAACTGGATAGTTCAGTTAAACAGTGTTAAACTGAACTATCATGGGTACATTGTCAACCAGATATTATACGAACATGTATTTCTAAATATTAACAAACTGAATGTGTCCTTCAGTGCAAAGCTGCACTAACCAGAACAGTGACTGCTGCCTCTGCTGTGTATGTCAAATACATTGACATAGCACGCTGAGCATGTCATGTGAAGCAGAATATGGTCACTTCTGCAACAGCTTCCAGGATATGACAAAATCAAGTCAAACGCGCGATTCCACATGTTTAAAGCAACAGCACAGCAGCATCAACCTGCTGACCCAAACTGCAAGCAGAGGAAAACTACAGAGACAATGCAGACACACATGGTGTAACATATGTATCACCTCGAGTGCACTCTGATAAGATAGCATTCATTTCTCTTGTGCTATGCTTGTTCCGTCTGTGTGGGAAAACTACAAGGAATGTGCTATCACTTCCCATCGAGCATTCTCTCACTGTCACGGACAGGCAGCTTGTTAGCTAGTTCATTCCTGCCCAAACAGGCACATTAGAAGGCTTGGCCTACTAAACTTTAACTCTGACATGTGGGAAAGGTTACTTTTAAAAGCTGCTGGGGCAAACAAGGTGTCAGTCAAAACAGGTTATGGACCATTTTGGAAGACAAGAGCAGGCGTGATTTACAAGACAGTTTCTCTAAACAAAGACACTTTTTACACTGTGATAAGACACTCCTAAAAGTCTTTCATGCTCAGACAGCATGGCTCACTGTCAGCGGAGGAATGCCTTTAATACAGGTTTATTGTGTTTAAAAAGAACAGGCAGAGGTTCTGTCACCATCAAATCCTTTCTCCCCACTTCTCAAACCTTTCAGGGCCAGATTGTAGAAACCTTGGTAACACAAACTTTAAAGGGATACGCCTCCTTCCCGTATTCTTATTTTGACTATGGAGCACACATAATGATAGCATTTCTATTCTTAGATTCAAATTTTATTCGTAAAAAGGAGAATGTGTAATTTCTTCATTCAAAAGTTAGTAATGAGTTGCTTTCAGGCAGATTTCTGGTGAAAGTAGTGTTGACATGCTAGTAGTTCATAGAACACTTCATGGTCTCTAATCGCTTCATCTGTCTCAAACCAATGAGCAAATGCAATTATTTATTCCCCTTACCTTTTATCCTGCAATCACATGGCATCATGCTACGTAGTTCTCATTGCCTTGCTTGAAGATATAGCTACATATTGATCACAAAGAAGTCATTGATCCTCTGCATTGCTCAGAGCTGAAGAGAAAATTCATCAGAAGTAACATGTCAGAGTGTGAAAAGGCCCACATCAAACATCATGCTGAGCTAACCAGATGTTCTAATGTGTGGGAAACTTACAGAAACTAGTGTTTTTTATCAACAAATATTGATACGAACAATGAATGTGTGAAAATGTGTGATGAGACTAGATTAAAAACATGAACTCGTACACATCTAAAAGACCACGGCCTTCTGGATGTGCTATTGTCCCTGAGACCAGGAACAGTCAGCGGTGAGGTGGAAACAGCCAGACACATTTGAGTAGTGTGGAAGAGAACTTGTGGCACACTTTAATATGGAGCTACTAGAATTACTTTTCATTTTTACTTCGTACCTATCCATTCTTACACCAGGGCGAACAATGAACTTTGCAAATGTCAATAACAACACTCACCATGTTTCAGGTTTTCTTCTAATTGTGTCTGTCCTTCCTCTGTCACAATTATTCCCACATGTGCCAGTGTATTGTGCATGTTAGTGCATGTTAGTGCATGTTAGTGCATGTCACTCACATGCACTAACATGCACTAACATGCACTAAAAGCTAATGTAAACAAAGCACAGAGAAGCTGGGAACACACGCGGAGGGAGAGTGACTTCATTCTCTGCTCAGACGTTACTCCACTCTAATAGTTCTTTGCTGTTAATGCTCTGAATCCTGTATAAAGAACCTTTAAGTGAAGAGCTGACACCAGAAACGTCTTTGAACATTTATAGATTTAAATGTAGAATAATCTGTAAATAGTGTGCCGAGTTATCTGGTACATCCTGTCTGCAACTTTGTATCATGTCATATGCAGCTATTTTGCAATCGCAAATACTGGCTGGATCACATTTTCACACTTTAAAACCACAGAGAGACTTTAACATCACACTTTACCTTACAGGTAGGCTTTTTACTCATTAGTTTGAGTTAAGCACTAACAGAGGATCTACTAATCGTTGGTGTATGTGTGTTAACATATCCCTTCTCTACAAGCCATAAGTGTCACAGTGAGGGGAGATTTTAGATTTATGTCTGGATATAGATTAATCATGAGAGGTATCCGGTCTCTCTCTCTCTCATTCTCTCTTGGCCTCTCTCTCCCTCTGTCTGTGTGTCTGTCTCTCTCTCTTCATGCACACTCACACAGGAGTGTTCCCCCTCCGACCAGGAAATGATTGGGATTAAACTTGTTTGAATGTACTGGATATCTGTACACCTGAACAGTTTCCTAAGAGACAATCCTTTCATATCTATAATATGAGATGAATACAGTACATGTTAGGATTCAGGTCTGCTGTTGCCTCAGGTGCCAGTGACATTCTGGGCATCAGATCGTATGTGTAGAAATAACTGAAGGGGTTTTCCCTTCTGCTTTAATGAGACAGCAAGCAGACGGCTCATTTCAGTTTAACTTCAGCTTCCGTTTCACAGAAGGATGCATTTACACCTTCCAGGCATCTGGCCAGAATGAGTCCCAAACCTTGTCCATAGGTGGTTGAATGCTAGAAAGCATTGACACAATGTAGTACAAACAGGAACGTATGCATGTCTGCTGTCCGTTTCAGAGCATATTTGAGCCTTTAGGCTACGTTCAGACTGCAGACTAATCCGATTCGTCCCTCAAATTAGATCTTTAAGACAGACGCTCTCCGCACTCTTATTTTCAAGTGATCAGATCGGATTTGTGTGTCCAGACATCACCAACCTATCTCCATGGTTTGCTGTTGTAATGATAGGCGTCCGTAGCTATGATGGTGATGGGGCTTTCCAATGCGGATGCATTCGTGCTCGAAACAATCAAATCAAGTCGCGTTTCAGAACTGTGGTGTAAGTTGCGATTGGGAAGCAGCAGAAAGTGAATGCAAAGTGAAAGTGCCAAAAAACAATTGTTGTCTTTCATAGCGCTCTGCTCAGCACGTCCACACTTTGAAATCCGATTTTAAGCGGCCAGATATCCAATTCAAATTATATTTCAAACCAACTCCAAATGTGGTTTGCATCCGATTTGCAAATATTGCACGTCATGTGTTGTTTTACTGTCCAGTCTTTCTTAAATCAATCTGGATACAATCTGGATATGCCAAAAAAACAGATTTGAGGCAAAAGTGTTCATAGCTGTTCCAAACGGCCACACTTGAAGAGTGAAAGCCAGTCATCATAGAGAGGGGGGGAGACGTGATAAGTGAGCACATATGGGAATAACACATACTTTCAGATGGGATTTCAGGACATTTACCAATTTTCTCTTAAGTATGAACAAAATGACAGTCTGACTCTCTCCACAGGACAAACCCACTCACTTGACCGGCCTATATAAGACTAACTCAATACAAAATGATTATTAACCAGATCACCATCATTGCTGCCAATTTACTGATGTTTTTTTTACGGATGATATTGGTATATTTTGACACAGGTCAATAGTTGATCGACAAGATCAAGTATCTCTCTCTGACAGTTACCTCAGGGCCTTTCTGCAGATCTCTGTTCTGTATCATCTACTGTTATAATAACATATATGTTAGTATATATATATATACTGCTGTATATCATCCTGTGTAATATCTCAGTGAATATCACCCCTCATGGAAGTTATTCATCATCTTACTTCAGTCAAACATGTCCCTCTGGATGTCTGTCACAGTTTCAGCTGCATTGTCTTGACACGTTATTATTTTAATTGACCTTGAAGATCTCCATTTCGTTCTCTTTGGTGGCTCCTATGGCGATAAGCAGTAATTGCAGGTATATTTTTGTATCTCACATACCCGAGATCCAAACTATGTTGGGAATTCCTGGGACAACATATTTTCAATCCCAACTTGTCAATTACAGTAACTTGGTCAGTGACCTTCGATTCAAAGGTGCTATAGGTATCCCTCTAACGTCAGTTTTGGACCTGTCGGAGACGGCATGTTAGTTTCCAATTGCTACATGCATACAGTGCACTTTTACTTCGCTTTTAGGTTTAGTTACGCAACAAAAGTACTTACTTAGGCTTGTGAAAAGATCGTGGTTTGGGTTAAAATAAGTATCTTTGTTACATTTCAGTGAGATATTGGTACTTGTTTTTTGACAAGTAATCTTGAATATCTTGTGAAGTTAAAAAAAGACACTACTTTTGTCCAATACAGGCTCATTATGACACATAACACTTCCTAATAGCGCAGTTTTTCCAGATAATTTCAAGATCTCTTTTTTATCTTGAAAGTATTACATCTTATTTCAAGAAATCTTACCAAGCAAACTTTCACGTGTTCCATTGGCAGATTTTTGAAGGCAAAAACACATTGTATTCATTGTTTTTTACTTTGAAGTGGCCTTTTTTCAGAAATCAGTTTCAGAAATCAGGCCGACCTGTGTTACCCAGATTACTTCTCAATTCCATGCTGTTTAACCAGCCCAGCTGTATGTGAACACACTAAAAGACCCAAACATTAGCACATGTATTTGTCTAGCTACACCTGACCTCCCACCCTGAACTCCTACAGGTCCTCCGAACACACATCTCACTTCAGCCCACTCATTCCAGACGGCTTAGAGGGGAGAGCTGGATTTGCGTTGTTTGATATTTGATCTGAATGGTCAAGTCATCCAACCCCAGTCTCTCTCTGTCTGTCCCTCACTCACTCTGATACCATGTGTCTCTACGTCTGAGTGATAAGTAAGCCTGCTGGAATCCAGTAGTTGTGCTTCAGCAGCATCTAGTATGTCATTCTGGAGACACAGACACACAACACTCACCCCATGGTAAAACAAGTTCCAACACAATAGGGACCAATTGCTGCTTACTTAACTTTATCTGGATGCTTTACAAATCATTTTAGCATTTCCACACCTTCATAAATCACGAGAAAACAACTTTCCCCTCTTTTCCACATCACTTCAAGCCCTCAGGACGTCCTCTCTCTGTGCCGTCGTCCAACAACAGCTGCATGAGTCATCTGACAAAAGCAGTGCCTGACAAATGACAGTTTTAAGTGAAGTAAAGGCCTACCTGATGAAAAACATGACTGTTCATGCACAGTGACTGCTTTGGTTGAAGTTTATAACATAGTAATAGAAAATATAAATAAAACATTGCCCCCCTCCAGCTGCAAGAATGCCTTCAGTGTACTTGACTTCACTTGAGTACCTCCATGCAGCAGCAATGTTAAAGATGCTGTACATGACTTTGTTAGCACCTTGGGCACCCGGACATTTCATCTACGCTAATTGTTCGTTTTTCAAAAGTAGCAGAGTTTACAGTTTCAAAAACATTGGTGTCTGTCCAAATGGATCTACTGGTGGTATCCACACTCTTTACCACACAGTGCACATTATTTATGTAGCAGGAGGAAGAAGATCAGTCATTTTAATGTTTCATCATGGACTGTGAACTTTAAGAAAATCTAAAATGCAGGGTGTGACATAAAAGCAGCATATTTAATGGGGCATTGCGTTACGTTTAAAGTGAACTTGATGTGGCATTAAAGCACCATAATGTCTTCTGTGGCTCTGAAGGAATAACCCCGATGATGTCATCATTACCAAATTGGAGTCTGGAGATAATCTACAACATTTGAACAGAAACCCGGTGTTACAAACTCTGTCTCTGTGAGACCAAATCAAGTTGCATTGTGGGAAATGTAGGATCCAGTGTTTTTGGAGCTTCTTCCATACTAGGGACTAAAAGTCAGAATACAGAATTGTAACACTACATTTCTTAAAGCACCTCTTTGACCTGATAAACAACATGAAGAACATGGATAGAAAAAGAAAAACAGCAATCAATCACTGACTGCACAGCACTTAGATAAGTCTCTAATCTCATGAATTACTTTATTAAATCATCATGTTATCCTATGTGAAAAAGTATTTCTGATGCTTTTCCAATGAACCTCACTTTAAATTGCCAGGTGAAGAAAAACATCTATAATATCGGCCTGTGTGTCCCAGCTGCAGGGTTAGTCCTGTAAACCTCCAGATGACTGCAGGGTAGGGACCAGACAAGCTTCATCTTCCCCTCTGTTGGCAGGAGGGTCCTGTCGTTCGTTTACGTCAACACAAAGTCAACATTAAACAGACAAACAAGTCAATCTTTTCACTTCCATATTTCCAATATTACCTGTCCATCAGTTTTGATCACATCACTCAGCCTTTAAAAAGTCTAAATTTGGTTGGACATGACTTTGCTGTACTGCCCCTGTCTTCATCACAATTGTCATTGTCATTACAATCATTAACAATGACAATATCAAACAAAAACTACAAAAGTTCTGCTGCAAAAAGAACCTCAGCATCAATCCTGCAAGGCTACGAGTTTCTTTGTCTTTCTGCAGCAGGCAGTGAGTGTTTGGACTGAGCCCAGAATTTCCACAGCAGCTCTGAAAGTCATTAAAACCTCCACAGACACACAACTGGCTTTCATTTTGTCATTATGGCCCCCATGAAGGCCCTGATTGTTGGAGGGGAGCCTCAGCCAGTGAAACAGTGCCATGGAGGGGGAGGGAGAAAAGGATGATGGAGGGACCACACATGTCTTCATGGACAGGGGATCCCCCACTAACCAGTGGACTTTACTGAGGCCTGTGGGAATCAGCTGCCTGTGCAAAGTCATGCACACGGTAGGTTAGGTTGTACAGTGTCCCTAAATGTGTTTCGTGTTTGAAAATGTTCAAGCAAGAGTTCCTGTGTTGGATCTTGTCCAGTTTTAGCTGCATTGTCTAAACATGGTTGTTATTTGAAGCTACAAATTTCTCGAAGACCTTCATTTTCTCTTATTTTGCGACATCTGTGGCAAAAAGTGGTACTTCGGTGTTTATTTGGATCTCACCAAACAGTGTCAGAAATTCCTGGGACAACAAATTCTCACTCCCAACTCCTCAAATACGGCAGCTTGTCAGTGGCCCTACGCTTCAAACTATGACACGCTAGGTCAACCCGTTTTTAATCCCAACTCGTCATTTACCAATTGTTGGTCAGTGCCCCTCGGTATCAGAGTTCAATGTAGAGTGGCTGTATGCGATGCCCTGGGCTTTCAACTAGGTGTAATAGAAACCCTCCCATGGGTGGAGGATGGGTAAAACAAACAAATACGAGACTTGTCCTTATCCATGAGACCGGGATTTGAGTCCTGGGACCTGTTCCTCGTACGTCGCTAACTGAGTTCGCCGGATAATTTTGAGGATAAGATTACACCAGTCAGGCTTTTCGGTTCCACGAAGCAAGTTTGGCAAAATCACCATAGCAACACATCAATAAGCTTGAACCTGCGCTGGAAAACAATGTCATCTCCCTTCCTCATCCCATTGATGAAGGAGCGATTAGTTAGATTAGCGTGTTATAGGGAGAGAGTTCTTCGAGATCAGTCCGTCCGTGTACGTTTTGATGGCCAAGATCCCTTATCACATCATGATGACTTCCTATACGAGCGCTATCGATTCTGCCGACAAGGAATCATTTATTTACAAAACCTTCTGGAGTCATACATTGTGAACACCACACGAGCATTGACTGTCTCACAGACTGGATCAGAGCCGTGAGCTGTGAGCGAGTGGTACATTATTGTACAGTGTGGGCGATGCCGCTGCATGCCGTGCTGTTCGTAAAGTTTATTTGGTGCTTAAGAAACTTATGGATGTGTTCAATACATTACCGTGGCACATATTGTATGGACTCACCATTCTGAATCATGTTTGTGTGCTTAGGTTTTACTTGCTCCCATGTCCTCTTGATGGTTAAACTACATGGGGGTTAAAGCACTCATAATTATATGACAGTGTTATTAGTACACCATAGCATATCATTATTGTACTCATGATAAGAATAGAGAGGATCACACAATTTCTTTTCACTGCTTCAATTGATTGAATGTCTGATTATGAATAATATACATACTGATCCATACACAGATTCACACACATATATTCAAACTCCTAGTTCTATATGGTAATCTACACATACATGTATATACACATGTATAGTATGATACATAAGAGCATACAGTACATATATCCTCATAAGTATCTATTAATTCGTATCAATTAGATACTCTTTGGGCTTGTTTTATCTACTTATTCTGAAAGAGTTGAGATCATTATTTTCTCTATAAGATCTCATTCGATGATGCGTTCTATTAAGCCTACTGCCGCACATTTAAAGAAATATAATCTGATTGATTGGGGTGATGAGGCACTTAAAATTAGCCGATACATTTCCCCAACACTTACGGATTTAACTTGTCTGATATGTTGCCGTGCTTCTTGTCGAGCCCTCTCAGCGGTGGCGGTGTTAGATTTAGCCATGATTATGGTCTTGACTTCCTCATATGCGTTCATGATCATCTCCTGCTCGCCAGCGGAGAAAAAAGACGCTCTTTCTTTTACTTTATTCACTATTGTACTGTTAGAAAATCAAAAAAACGCTTCCCCCTTTTGACTTAATATGGACACGCCCAATTATCCTGATGACTGAGGTCTTGTTCGAATTAACGAGATAGTTTGAGCCTTTGAGGAACCGAGATAGCCTGCCTTCAATCATCGCGGTAATTTAAGCTGGATAAGTGGACATTTGATCGACTTAGTTGAACCACGTACGAGGAATAGGGCCCTGGGCAAAACTAAAAGTAAATATTGACATTTTGCCACATCAGTCAGTAGTCAGGTGAGTTGTTACTGTCGTTAGTCATGTGAGAACAGGCGGCAACCTTTGGTTCTGAAGAGTGAAGCCAATGCAAAAGTGTCTTAAACTTGCCAGCTAGAGGAACTCCTCTGGTTGCAAAAAGAAGTCATCTATAGAAGTCTATGAGAAAATTACTCTACTTCTCACTTGATTTATTACCTCAGTAAACATTGTAAACATGAGTTTATGGTCTTAATCGCTAGTTTCAAGTCTTCTTCAATTCAGTATGATGTTCATTTAGTAAACGTTCCTTTTAGAGTCAAACAGACCATAAAGCAGGGTATGCTTTAGGGCGGTACTACCTTTTGATTGACAGGTCACTGCCACTACCAGGGCTGTATGCAGCATCTTTCCGACAGTCCTCCGCAGTCCAAAGATGCTCACTTTCGTTCATGTTCACTGGTTCCAAAAAGTCAAGATGGCGTCGGCCGAAAAGTTGAACACGAGTGTAGTGGCAGCTTATTTTACCGTCCTTCTTCGCCACTTCTTGCAGGATGTAAAGGGTTCTGACTCTACCATGTCTAATTTACGTGCTCTTGCAGACTAAACTTTTCATGTTAGCTGTCCAATGATGAGGCTTGTAGCTCGTAGTTAAAAGTAGTTTTATTCCATGTAAACAAAAAATAAACAAAATATTTATGCAATGAATGGAGTACCAAAACACTGACCTTCTGCTCGCTATAACTAAAAAGTCTATAATCTGCGGTCAGAAAAATTGTTGCTCCACATCCTGCTCCATCAAAGCCTAACTAGCACTGACACCTACTTAAGGAGTCAACCAAAATGAATAGCAGGACAGAATAGAGGAGCCAAAACGGGAAAATAGGGCAAAAAACATACATCAAAGCATATTTTGCAACATGACCAATTACCTTAACTATATTGTATGGTAAACATTTTAAAGGGCATAACAAACATTACTTTTGCAATAAACATAACATACAAAAAACTGTTAACATTATATAATGGCTCTTACACTCCGGCCCTAATTATCTTTGTGGCTAACAAAGTAATTATTCTCATGCACATTAATAAAGAGCCATTGCGCGGGCACAATACAAAGGCAAAAAGTAAGACCAATGTCAGCAATACATTAACTAATAGACCAGGAACTCTATTAACCTCCAGTAATCATTGTCATTCTTTATGAACGCTTTTATGTCCATTTTGTGGACGAGAGTCAAAAGTGTTACATGTCACCTTCAAGCAATAAGCAGAGCTTGGTGACAGGTCTCCGAAGAACATTTGTGCTTGTTTTCACCTGGACCTGGTGAACTCTCTCCGCTGTCCTCCATTGTCTGGATCACTCGTCCCATAATCCATGAGTTTCGTGGAGCTGAGTCGTCTACCACAAGAACAATGTCACCAACACTGAGTTCTTTCTGGATGAGACCACTTTTGCCTTTCCTGTAATTCAGGCAAATACTCACTTCCATACGCGCTTCTAGAACAAATCTGCCAGGTACTGGACTTGACGCCATCTTCGTCTGGAGTAGATGTCATTCCTTTCAAAAACGCCTGGCTGCAGTGAAGATTTGGCTTTCAGCAACAGCAGGTGATTTGGAGTTAGGGCCTCAAGATCCCCTGGATCAGTAGAGGTCCGAGTAATCGGGCAGCTATTAAAGATCGCTTCCACCTCACATAGGAGAGTATGCAGCCCCTCCTCATCAAGTGTTTGTTGCTTCACAATAGAATTGAGAACCTTCCTAACGGTCCTTATCTGTCGCTCCCAAACTCCTCCGTGATGAGACGCGGCAGGGGGATTGAAGATCCATTTAATGCTCTTAGGCATCAATGCGTCTTGAATTTTGTTGTTATTCAAGGCTTGCACAGCCTCCTGCAACTCACGTTCCGCTCCCACAAAGTTCGTTCCGTTGGCAGAACATATTACTTGAACCTGTCCTCTTCTCGCAATGAACCTGTGTAATGCATGAATGCAGGAGTCTGTATCCAGAGAACTTGCACATTTTCGAGATGAACAGCTCTTACTGTCAGGCAGGTAAAGATCACACCATACCTTTTGACAATGCTCCTACCTCTCTTGATCTCGAATGGGCCAAAATAGTCCACCCCCACATATGTGAAAGGTGGCTCATCAGGTAGGAGTCTGTCCCTCGGAAGATCTGCCATAATTTGATTGCCAGTCTTGCCATGCTGTCGCTTGCAGACCACACATTTTGCTAGGATGCTCCGGATTGTAGAATGGGATTTTAATATCCAGTACTTTTGCCGTACCTTTGACAACATGTGGTTACGACCACTGTGTCCCAGTTCCTCATGGACTGATCAAAGATTTAAGAGTGGTGATGTGAAGGTCTTTGGTTAGAATAGCTGGATGTTTCACCTCGTCTGGCATAGCTGCCTTATTCAACCGGCCACCAACTCTTAGAATGCCATCCTGTAAGACTGGTGACTTGCATCAGGTCTTCTGTACAGAATGTTGCTGTACTGCCAGGATCCAAGAACGCATATGTCTCAACTGTTTGATTCCCTTTCACAGACTTCACTTTGACTGGAACAATTGAAAGCACAAACTCTGCCTTGCCGGCCCCAGTGCAACCACAGGTTTCTGTGTCTATAGTGAAAGACGAGTTTGCATCAGATAGCTTGCTGTTCTCACTTTCATCAGCTGAGTGAACAATTTTCTTGTTGGCTATGTGCAGAATAGTGGGATACTTTAGCGAGCATATTTGACAGGTAAGCTTCTGTTGACAGCCTTTACTCAAGTGTCCTTGTGACAAACATCCGAAGCACAAGCCCTTAGACTTCAAGAAGTCCAGCTTTTCTTTGTGAGACTTCTGTTTCATAAGCTTGCAGAACTCAAGTTCATGACCTTTGTGGCATAAAGAACACTGTTTTCCACTTATGGGAGAATCATTTTTCATCTTTCACTGATTCAATGCCTGTGGCAAAGATGTTCTTCTGCTCCTTGAATCTTGGACTACTTGACGTGTTGCCCCTAAACTTGCCCACATCCTTAGAGAAACTGGACTCTTGAATGCTTCTGAACAATGGGTAAGAGGTGATTTTTGCCTGTTTGTCCACGGCCAGATCTGTGAATCTAGCTCTTCTGCCATTTGTTTCCTGTACTTCCCATGCAACTCCTCTCCACCTCTCTCTTAATTTGAAAGGAAGCTTCAAGATAATAGCCCGCATGCTAGTAGGGCTATCCATCTCCTCCATATATTCCACACTATCGACTGTATTGCAACAACCCGTGAGAAACACAGAAAACTTAGCAAGGGCTTCTCCATCCTCTGACTTGATTGTGGGCCATTTCAGAGCCTTTTCAATGTAGGCTGAACTACCTTAACTATATTGTATGGTAAACATTTTAAAGGGCATAACAAACATTACTTTCGCAATAAACATAAAATACAAAAAACTGTTAACAATATATAATGGCTCTTACAACGAGGCTTAAAAATGACAATCCGCAAACCAATGATTGACGTTACAACGACTACGTCCACTTCTTATATAAAGTCTATGTGTGAGACTCGTGAGTCGCTTGTCACATGACTCGTTTGCCACTCGCTAGTAACGTGAGTCACTAGACAGTCAAGTTAACTCTAACCACGTTCATTTTCTAAACCTAACTAGGTCCATCTCCGATGCCAAGGGGCACTGACCTAGCGTCGTTTTTTGACGAGTTGGGGGTGAGAATGTATTGTCTAGATACCCCTCTAGTGTCAGTTTTGGACTTGTCATGTCAGTTTACCCTCATGACATGCATAAAGTATCATTTCGAAATAAACTTCCAACATAGGTTTGCTTACTTTTTACGTTTACCTCCTTTTTTGATGTAGTTACGCAACAAAAGTACTTGGTTAGGCTTTGGAAAAGATGATGGTTTGGGTTAAAAAAAGTAGGTTTGTTACTCAACTAGCGTTAGTAAAGTAGGGGAGTTCAATATCAGAGCTACGGTTAAGTAAGTCTGGGACACGACCAGCTGTCTCTTGGGTGAAAGTCCTGTGTTTGTCTGACATCTGACAAACACACACAGTGATTGGTCAGCTGTGTGGAGGTGAAAAAGGAGCCAAGGCTTGAACTTCTCTTTCAGCTTTCTCCTTTCAATCTTTACATAGCTATTTCTGTCACTTTTCATGTAAACAATAACACAACATATTTAATCTCCCTCTTCGCTGTGATGAAGAGCCTCACTCTACCTCACAGTTTGGCTGCTAAGGACAACTATAAATAGGTGTTCAGACAGATATCAGCAGCCCCATTCATTCCAATGTAGGCCAACACAGTGGCATGGCAAAAACAAAACACAGTATAATTTGACCCACTCATAGATTGATTTATCATGCGTGATTGATCTGAAGTACTTTACTTAAATTATAGAATTGGATTTACATCCCGGTTACTTTTATTTCAGCAGTACATAATATTACTAGATATTAGACTATTCTGTACAGTCATGATGTTTGCAGAAGGTTTGCGGTGGAGATGGTTTTGCTGTAGCCCATGCTGACCAATCACAGTTGTTGTAATCCCCATGTGGAATCTCTGTAGCCGCTGTAGCACCAACTAGTAGTTTCATTGTTTTGAGGGCACAGACCAGCTACGGTGTAGCTACAGAGCTTTGTACATGCCATAACCTACTAATGTACAACTGTATATCAGCCATATGAAACAACAATTTATGTCATTGCTTCACATTAGGTCATGTAAGTCACCCAGACTTCCACCAGTAGATATTAATAATCCTTCCTCCCCATTCTGTCTATGTAGTTGAGCTCTTTTTTTAAGTACTTTTTAGTACTTCTGCAACAGCACTACATGGAGTACATTGTAAATTGCATCACAACCTGGTCTGGTCTGAGTGGAGGGCGTGTCGTATCCGTTTGTCCACCACCTCCCTCTGCCTCAGAGATAACAATGTTATCACGGGTGAAAGAGTCAGGAGGGATGGGCTTAGATGAGGGGAGGGGAGGAGGGGCGGGGCTTCATATTGTGCACCAAGTCAATCAATTATTTTCTCATTGTTATTATTAATATTATTAGTCTTTTAATCATTTGTGGAAAGTTTTATGTCCAAAACAGACAAAATAATACCTATGCCAGTGGCATGTGAACAGGTAGAGAAGATTACATCACATTATTTGTGTGATTGAGAAACAGGACATGAGATCTCCCTCCATTCACAACACAGCTCTAGAGAATCTACCAGCTGAGAGTCCCCTCAGCTGACCGGATCCACCTTTTCTTCTCTACCAACCACGTTTCGGTTGAAACCTTTTTTCATTCATTCATTAAAAAAAAAAAACACAAGTTTGACTAAAGACGAAATAAATGAAACTATTACATCCTCACTCATGTGTTCAGCTTTTTATATGCTTTAAAATACTTACAAATATTCACCTTTAAAGTACTTCACCCCCAACATGGCTATTTGTGTATCAACTACTCACTGCGTGTTACATTGAATTCTAGAAGAAAACGTTGTTTATCTCACATGTCTCCACTGTGAACGGACAATCCAAAAGTGGAGAAAAGTCTTGATGTGTTTTAAATGACAAGGTATTACATAGACACATGAGTTTGGGAAGTAGTAATCATACGATTGGATAAATGAGACTTGGATATACTGCACAAGTAGTGTGAGATTTTGTAAACTGATGTTTTTATATCATTTTGCTACTTAAAGCGGTTCCCATTTACTTCAATTCATCGAGACATCTCTCCCGTTTTGGCTTGTCCGTGTGAAGGTATGAGAGAAAACCAAAGTTTTCTTCAAGACCTCAAGGTAACACAGGGTGAGTTACTGATATACAAAGGGTCATTTTGGGGGTAAAGTATTGCGCTAAACACATGATTCTTAAAATGTATACTTTTAAACTGCTGCCGACGTGACTAACAGACTCTGAGAAGTTTGGACAAAGTCTGACCACACATGGTGATATAGTCACCCAGCAGCCCTTTGGGCCGAGGCCTCTTTGATGTCTAATACCGGACTGCAGCAGACAGGAAGCACCCTGATACCAATCTGATCCCTTGTGCACAGCAATTTAATCCCTCTTCCACTGTTTCCTGAAGCACAAGCCCAGCAGTGATATGCTAGGTGCTTGATTTTTAGCCCCAAATTGAATTAAGGTCTGAGCCAGGGAAGGCGTGTTTCCTTGCTGCCTTAAAGCCTCTGGTTTGAGAGAAAATGTCTGTCCCCTTCTTTCTCTTTTCAACAAGACTTTTTCATGTATGATGAAGATGCAATCTTCTCTTTCGAGCAGCCATCGTTTGTTTCTTTGTGAACGAAATTCCCAAACTTACTGAGCCCTAAAAGCTGACTCTGATTTGGACTTATTCTCTGGTACTTGTGCTTTACTTTAATTTATTTTATACAACTTTCTGTCTGCTCTGAACCTTAATTTATTTACTTTATTGTGAACGGTCCTGCTGTGCAGTGCAGTGTAATACTGCTCATGCTTAGGTGTCCATATTTAAAGCTCTGCTGCTACACACACACACACACACACACACACACACACACACACCACAGTCTGTACTCTGGATTGTTTCCTCTCTCCTCTCGTCCACTTGTCACATCGTTACATCACACAGCCTGTTAACGCTCTCACTAGTCCTCTCTCACATTGTCTTTTTCCTTCCCTCCCCCTTCCCTTCCATCACTGTTTTGTCTGCCCCCCCCCCCCCCCCCCCCCCTCCAAAAACATGAAACCACCTCCATCCTACCATGGGAAGGAGTCCATATATATGGGAGGAGGCTCCGGAGGAATCTCACTATGTGGACTCATTAGAAAGACATGCGCTCTCTCAGACATGCATGCTAACAGCATTCTCTGCAGGCCGGCACTTGATGACAGACAGATCGGAGCGATAAAGCTCCCTCTGAACAAGAACGGATGGGCTTGAAACATACTTCCTCCCATGCAGCCCGTGTGCTGACACATAAAGCTGGCCTTACCACATGAATACACCAAACAGGAAAAGTAACGTAAACACTACAACAGTATGCTTACATTAGTTTAGAAAGTTGCACATATTAAAAAAATAAATAAAACTGGACGATTTAGCCAAATATCAGTTAATTTGGAATCAGCACTGAGCTCTGCAGCTGCTACACATATAGAGATCACGTTTTAGACTTCATGTTTGGGGCTATTCCAGATTTTGTAAACCTAATATGGTAACACTTTATAATAACTACACACTATGAAGCATTAGTTAAGCATGAGTAAACGCTTAATTCATCATTTATAAAGCATTGTTCCTACATTAATAATTCATTAGTATGCAGTTCATAACAACAGTTATAAATGTTTTATTCTTGATTAATAAGCTCGTCTATTATGTGTTTCATTATTGTGTTTTCATACTTTATAAATGATGGATTCCCCATTTGTAAATGAAGTATTATATATATTACAAACCAATTATTAAGGAGTTGTAGATGATTAATAAGATCATTTATAAAGTGTTAGTAAATGATTAATAACTTATTTAGATGTACATTATTCATGCATTTATATATATAATGATTTAGATATGCACTAATGGTTAGGAACTATGTTAATATATGCTTTATAAACACGTATTAATACTGCAATTCATGATTAATTCATGATTTATTAAGGTAGTTACTAGTCCTTAGTAAAGTATTTTGTGTGAGCTCATCTAAAGTGAGGACTATTTATGCCTTATGAAGCATTTATTAAGTATTTTGTGTGAGCTCATCTAAAGTGAGGACTATCTATGCCTTATAAAGCATTTATTAAGTATTTTGTGTGAGCTCATCTAAAGTGAGGACTATCTATGCCTTATAAAGCATTTATTAAGTATTTTGTGTGAGCTCATCTAAAGTGAGGACTATTTATGCCTTATAAAGCATTTATAAATGACATTGAAAGGCCAGCAGTGCCTCAAAACCCATAGTTTTTGAACAGAAAAGGCAAATAGACACAACACAAAGTGATCAAGAACATATCAATATTTATTACAAGATGCAAACAATATACTATTAAATACAAACCTCTCAGGCATTCATTCATGTAAGAAACAAACAAACAAAGACATTCTCCTTCAGGAGAACATGGCTGGATATAAAACATTTGTAAATATACAACTGGAGCTAACCAGGAGCTTTGCATATTAGTTTACATTTACTTATTTAACTATTCATTTTAACCAAGCATATCGATCTCCACTGTTCACACTTTTCTTCAGTTGCATGTCCCGATGGCAGCCGGCCGAATCTGCTCATTGTTTGCAATAAACGAAATAAGTGAAATCGAGTGAAATCCCGCTTTCAAAACGTCATCAATGTGGGACGGACAAAGGAAAAGACCGCTTCATACGTCATCAACGTGGGACAAACGTTTCGCTCAGGAACTGATACGGAAGTGCACTTACGCGATGGAAAACTCCGACCTAAGTTGAAAGGGCGCGCGGACCTCCGCCAGAAAGAATGACTGCTGACGGGCCTCCAATGCCCGTCTGTGTTTCGTAGTTTGCTGGCACGTAACGTTACACATTATGGACGATGAGTATCCAGCTAGCCTTCCAGCTAGCACTAGAGGTCCTGAGACAGGCGCACGCTAACGCGTCACCTCCGTTGTAAATAGAGCGATCCAGGTGACAGATGGCTAACTAGCTGTTATATGTGGAGTGGATGTGAATGAGATCGATATGCTTGGTATGAAATTAATAGTTAAATAAGTAAATGTAAACTAATATGCAAAGCTCCTGGTTAGCGCCAGTTGTATATTTACAAATGTTTTATATCCAGCCATGTTCTCCTGAAGGAGAATGTTTGTTTGTTTCTTACATGAATGAATGGCTGAGAGGTTTGTATTTAACAGTATATTGTTTGCATCTTGCAATAAATATTGATATGTTCTTGATCACTTTGTGTTGTGTCTATTTGCCTTTTCTGTTCAAAAACTATGGGTTTTGAGGCACTGCTGGCCTTTCAATGTCATTTATAAATGCTTTATAAGGCATAAATAGTCCTCACTTTAGATGAGCTCACACAAAATACTTAATAAATGCTTTATAAGGCATAGATAGTCCTCACTTTAGATGAGCTCACACAAAATACTTAATAAATGCTTTATAAGGCATAGATAGTCCTCACTTTAGATGAGCTCACACAAAATACTTAATAAATGCTTTATAAGGCATAGATAGTCCTCACTTTAGATGAGCTCACACAAAATACTTAATAAATGCTTTATAAGGCATAAATAGTCCTCACTTTAGATGAGCTCACACAAAATACTTAATAAATGCTTTATAAGGCATAGATAGTCCTCACTTTAGATGAGCTCACACAAAATACTTAATAAATGCTTTATAAGGCATAGATAGTCCTCACTTTAGATGAGCTCACACAAAATACTTAATAAATGCTTTATAAGGCATAAATAGTCCTCACTTTAGATGAGCTCACACAAAATACTTAATAAATGCTTTATAAGGCATAGATAGTCCTCACTTTAGATGAGCTCACACAAAATACTTAATAAATGCTTTATAAGGCATAGATAGTCCTCACTTTAGATGAGCTCACATAAAATACTTAATAAATGCTTTATAAGGCATAAATAGTCCTCACTTTAGATGAGCTCACACAAAATACTTAATAAATGCTTTATAAGGCATAGATAGTCCTCACTTTAGATGAGCTCACACAAAATACTTAATAAATGCTTTATAAGGCATAGATAGTCCTCACTTTAGATGAGCTCACACAAAATACTTAATAAATGCTTTATAAGGCATAGATAGTCCTCACTTTAGATGAGCTCACACAAAATACTTAATAAATGCTTTATAAGGCATAAATAGTCCTCACTTTAGATGAGCTCACACAAAATACTTTACTAAGGACTAGTAACTACCTTAATAAATCATGAATTAATCATGAATTGCAGTATTAATACGTGTTTATAAAGCATATATTAACATAGTTCCTAACCATTAGTGCATATCTAAATCATTATATATATAAATGCATGAATAATGTACATCTAAATAAGTTATTAATCATTTACTAACACTTTATAAATGATCTTATTAATCATCTACAACTCCTTAATAATTGGTTTGTAATATATATAATACTTCATTTACAAATGGGGAATCCATCATTTATAAAGTATGAAAACACAATAATGAAACACATAATAGACGAGCTTATTAATCAAGAATAAAACA
Source organism: Leptoclinus maculatus (assembly GCA_032191485.1). Taxonomy (NCBI): domain Eukaryota; kingdom Metazoa; phylum Chordata; class Actinopteri; order Perciformes; family Stichaeidae; genus Leptoclinus; species Leptoclinus maculatus. Next base: position 1,499,580 of record JAVDOI010000005.1, read on the forward strand.
TTTATAACTGTTGTTATGAACTGCATACTAATGAATTATTAATGTAGGAACAATGCTTTATAAATGATGAATTAAGTGTTTACTCATGCTTAACTAATGCTTCATAGTGTGTAGTTATTATAAAGTGTTACCCATAATATATTTGTAACTTGCATCTGGGTAATGGTATGTTAATTGTGGTATTTAGCAATTATCAGCTATGTATGCACTCTATAAAGTTAACGTCATTACATCACCGATGAACTGCCATATTGCTAATGAATGACTAATAACACAGTATAACATAGCTGTAATCATTTATTAATATATGATTGATTACACAGATCAAATGTTAGTGTGTTATAAAACATGTGTCAACTGTTAAGACACAACATATTTAAACTGTTCTCCTGGCAACATGTAGAGCGTGATGGTTCACTGTTGACTGTGTAGTCATTGGACAAAACAAATCACAACTCAAGGCCCACTTTCTAATTTCACTGTTGACTTGGTTGAGGTAAAAAACATAATAAGATCAATAAAGCTAACTCTAACCCCTTTTTACTTAACACACTATCTGTATATATGTTACATTATGATGTTATGTTTTTTTGTTCCGTATATCTTGACATGATCAATGAAAATATGTATATTATGACATTTATTACATTTTAAATTTACACGACCTATCAAACGTTTGGAATCAGTTGTTGCAACAATCAATAACTATTCCAACACAATAGAGAGATAAAAACAAAGTATTATTCAGACGTTATTATTTTAATGTTTGAATTAGTTTGGGCCTCAAAGTAGAAGAAAGAAATGATCAAAACTCCATTTAGTCAAGTCAATGTTGCATGACATCGGAGAAGTCAAGTCAAATACATTTTGTTCACAGAGCCCAGTTTCACAAATCACAAATGTTCCTCAAGAGGGTTTTACAATCTGTACAGCACAACATGCTCTGTCCTTTGACCCTCGCTTCAGATAGTGACTCCCCAGAAACCCTCCAACGGGGAAAAAGTGTCTATGATGACGCAGTTGGAATTTGTGAAGAGGAAGCACGGGGAGAGGTTTTCAATGATTGTGAGGATGCTCTATGTGACCCAGTGTATCTCACTGTGTATGATGATGTCTGAAGTTCAACTTAAATAAGAATGTATCAATGCAAAGGCTGTAGTAGTTCAAACTGGAGAGTCTGACAGTATGCTTTAACATACAGCATACAGGTAATGAATCATTTTACATTTGCTGTTTTCACCACCAGCATGTCATTCCTGGGAAAACCCTTTGGTAGGCTGTGAGAGTTATGAATTCTGCATATTTATTTAAACAGGGTTCGCTTTGATTAAACAGAGGAACTGGTGCAAGCTAAGCTAAATATTTCAGCAATGACTGACCCGACTGACAGGTGATAATAATGTCATGTGTCTAATGTGATGTTGATATCTGTGACACTGCTGTATTGGGCCTACCCATCATGCAAAGCAAATTCAACTGAACGTGTGATCATTAATAAGTTAATGATTGGTTGATTGATTGATCTTTTTCAACTGTAAAACTGATATGTAATACTGGGCCTTTGCTGTTGGTGAATAATCTTTTTGGACATCCTCACACAGCGTGACAAATAAACACTCCATTCACCAGGTGGTTTAGTAATTATGGAGTTAGAGGATCAGTTCAGATTTCCTCTCAGCAGATGCCATGTGAGTAATGTATGATGATACATTTGAACAAGGAAAAGATGTCCTTTGGCACAGTTATGTCCAGAATAATGTACCACTAAATGGATTAATGTGGTACATTTAGGATGTGGCCTCGGTGTTATACGTTTTTTAAGGAGAGTCATTTCATATTTGCAGTATTGGCTTAACTTGATGTTACTGCATCAAATAGTATTTTATACCAATTTCCATCACACAGTAGGAACATATTTGGAAGAGTGCAGCATCTTTTGATAAGTCCTAGAAGTGATTCACTGTTTTCATGTTGCTGATAAATGAATATATTATATAATCAAACTAATTTAGTTTTTAAAGACATCCACCCTCTTGACACTCACACACCACATGTCATCAGTTGATGTCATACAGTAACACGTTGGTGCACGTTACCTGCACATGTCCAACTCTTCAGCAACCATTTCGGTTCCAAGTAACAACATAAACCATTTCAGTTTGGATCGGTGATACACTTAAGATGATCACTTAACCATTCGAATTTAAAAGAGCTCGGAAACTGCTATCTCTGAGAGAACATACACCCAACGCTGCCTCTGTACTTCATATGACGTATAGTTTTGAAAGAGTCATCATCAATCAGCCTTTTGTCCATCTTGGAACCAATCATGTCTCACCTTTTCCTCCTCCTCCTCCTCCTCCTCCTCCTCCTCCTCCTCCTCCTCCTCCTCCTCCTCCTCTGTATTTTACAGCCCCCCCCTCCTCCACAGCCTAGGTGTGGACAGGCCTCCCATGTGTTTCATTCATCAGTGCTTACTACGATATGTGTGGGGTCATGTTGTTTCTGCTCCAGTTAAAGAGATAATGGTGAACTACCCACACTCCCCTTAACCAAACATCCAGCTCCGGAGAGATCCTCCGTTGTTAAACAAGGAGAGTCCCGCTTTCATATGAAAATATAGAACATGTAAAAGTTACAGGAACTAACATGTTTAAGGTGCTGCCCATTGATGTTTGCTACCTGTAGTGCAGCCCTGCATGCAGAACAGAAGCCTCCATTTGAATTTGTTTGTATTTCTTTCTAAAGAATGTTGTCCCTCTTGGCTTAATCCCTCACAGGGTCACTGATGCAAAGGCTTCATATCTGGACTGTGTTGTATTGATGAGTGCAGCAGCTTTTCAAAGCGTTTCTGTAGCGAGTCAACAGCTCTATCTTTCTGGGTTTCCTCTGTTTGGACAAGGTCAGGTGACAGGCTCTGCCAGATATTTCTGAATGAACTGTGTGTGTGGCTGTGCGTGCAGACACGTGCATGGAGGGCCGTCCATTCATACATTCCTTCCTCCCACAGTAACCTGAGCCGGGGGGGGGGGGGGTCAAAGAAAGAGGGGGTGGAGTCTCATTGACTTATTCTGTGGCCAAAACAAATCTCTTTCATTTTTCTGACTTATCTAACGATTTCTTGATTCTTGAGAAATAGCTGCCTACTGACTGACTGACTGATATAACTGATATTACAATATTGTAAAAGTTGGGTTACATGACAAACTCTTTAATGTCCACACCAATCCTGACTGGGCTCCTGAGGAAAAGAAGACAGTTCAAGCTGAATAGGAATGGATGGATATACTGCGCCTTCTCTCGTGTTGTACTACAAAGACTACTGGGGTGGCAAGACAACACAGAGCATAATGCTGGAACACACACGTACGCACACAGCAGCACAGCAGCACAGCAGCACAGCAGCACAGCAGCACAGCAGCACAGCAGCACAGCCCCAGTCTTTGGCTCCCCTCCCCTGTGTCTGGTTGCAGCCCTCCTCCGTCCTGTGACCTACAGGCATTTAACCTCTGACCTGCAGGGCCAATATTAACTCTTGTGTGATTGTTCCAGGGCAGCCGACTTCCCCTGGCCCAGGCCCTGAGAACATTCCTGGGCTCCGTCGCTAGGAGAGCCTTGCTGTCACACTGCTGACCTCCTCTATGTCCAGGGTTACCCTTGATCTTCTATACACACACACACACACACACACACACACACAGGAACTCACATGTACAAAAGGACTCACACACACACACACACACACACACACACTCAGCAGCCCCTCCACCCCCAACCCCCAAGCCAGAGGTCCTAGTGAGGGCTGCTGGCCTGTCTCGGGGCTGAAGGCCACCCAGTCCGTCTACTAGCTGACAGCGTGCGTTCACTCTGCTAACACATAGCACCTGCATTCATCAATAACTGGTGGCTGCATGGATGATTGAGATGTTTATCATCGGTGAGTGTGTTTACAGACACATTAGTATCCCAGTTTGGAGTCTTCTCCTTATTGGTTGTATGGGATTTACATGGAACATGAGAACACTTGTTATCCATCCCCCTGTTAACAAGATCACAAAAGTATCCAAGTCTCTAATGATGTGCATACAGGTGACCTGATTATCTGCACACTCATTAAAAGACCATTAAAGGAACACTAAGCCATGTTCCTGGAGGAAAACACCAGCGTACCATGGTAGCCAGATTTCCTTTCGTCTGTAAAAGGCGGTAACCAAACATCTTAATCCATCTTAATGTTGAAAATATGTTGATGAGGTTTGGATTTTGGTTATGCCTGAGGGGTTTGAAACATTGTAAGGTGCAAATTAGTAATATTTGCAGTGATTCTTATCCAGTATTCAGGTATTTAATAGAGTTACCTCATAATTGCAGTAAATTAATGGATACATAAAAACAAACCTTTATTTTTCAATGAAGAGGCAAATTGAAGGGTTCATTCAAAATGTTGTAGCAAATGAATAGATAAATAAAATGTAATAACTCAGTTGACTGTGATTGAAGGTCCGTGGCTGCGCAGCACATGAAGCAACCAGCTAAAGGAATGGAAGTCTCTGAGAACAGACAGCCAACGTAAGATAAGCCTGGAGTATGAATTCATTACACACAAGTAAACATTCATTTCTATGTTTTGAGTTTTGGAATTGTGTTTGTATAAGGATGTAAGGATATAAGGGTCATCAGTGTGAGAACGTTTTAGTGGACAACTTCAGAAGAATCAGAAGATATCTTCTAATATCTTCTGACTCATGCAGAGCATCAACTGTTATGTGGTTATTATACAAAACAGGCTCGCAGTTACACTGTGTTGAATCATCTGTTTATGTCACGAGCTGGTGAAGGTAAAGGTATAAAGATTAAAATATAGACATAGACACTTTAATGTTAGCAAAATGAAGGAAAAAAAGGGGGTTCAACTCCGAATGTCACGGGGGATTAAACACACTGATATATGAGAAGAGCTTTGAAGTGTCATCACATAGTAACAACCATAGTAAGCACAAAGCTCAGCTTCTTAAACACTGTAGCTACAGAGACGCTAATGCTTTCTAAGGAGAATCATGTTTGATAGTGTTGCTCATCAGTACGTGTAATAACCTTCATTGTACCAGTCATTGACAACTGTCTGTATTTATGTTTGTGGATTATTTCTTGAGGGTTTGACTCTTCCTTCACCTGGACAGCGTTTCTCTTTCTCTTGTTTCTTTTTGCTGTTAGTCATTTTTAAATGCTTGTACAAGGACACTTTTCAATGACTTACTTTATAGATCCCTCTATAAATCTGTGTGTGTGTGTGTGTGTGTGTGTGTGTGTGTGTGTGTGTGTGTGTGTGTGTGTGTGTGTGTGTGTGTGTGTGTGTGTAGGTGTGTGTGTGTGTAGGTGTGTGTGTGTGTGTGTGTGTGTGTGTGTGTGTGTGTGTGTGCTGTCTCAGTTTTATTTTCCACTGGTTGTTAAATCAAAGATAAATCTTGATGTGAAGATATGAATAACCAGATTGCAGAATGTTTTCACTAAATGTTACTGTTGTCTCTGTGTCACACACAACAGTACCATGCTACCGACGAGGCTTTCATTGGCCATTAGTCAAATTGTGTTGTCAGACTGTGGATGCAGTAGATATTAATGCTCTGTGAAATGTGATCAGTCACTATGGGGGATAATAGAGGACAAAGGCTTGTGATATCTGAAGAAATGTCAATTTGAAAGTGAAAGGAGAACTTCAAAGTCATCTCACGACACTGATTGCATAACTCACTTACAGTCACCTTCACCCTAACCTTCACCTCCTGTCATGTGCCTGCTTGTGGTGTGTACTTTTGTACTGCGAGCTTGTAATGTAGTATTCTACTTAAAAAAACTAAGTTTCTTGTGTTACAAAATAAAGTTTCATCATAACAAACCTAAGTAGTTCAAGCTTGCCTCTATCCAGCCTATATGAACTTTGAACTATAAGTCCGTATCTAAGGTTGTGACCAACCAACTCACTGGAACAATATATATGACAAGTTCAAGTCAAGGTTGAATCAGCACTCTCCTGAAAGCGCTCGTCTGAAGGTCCTAACGACGTCCTAATGATGCAGGTCATTGTTCTGTGTTAGTAGTTCTTCACCTCAGTTCTGTAGACCAGAGGTGGGCCGTCAGGGCCTGCAAAGCCTTCTCTGCTGGCCTAAACAGAATCAAGTTATAGCTATTTTATCATTTAATCATTTTTCACAAATACACTACATGTATTATCATATTTTCTCATTGCACAGCTCCTGTCTTCCTCTGCAGCAGAGCTTGCTCTCGGTTAGTTAACCATGTATGAATAAAGGTTGAACAAAAGGAAAGTGTTCCCAGGCCGTGTGTGGAGGAGCAGGGCTGTTGGATGTGTTAGAATACCTCAGGAAGACGTCCAGGAGCCATCTGATGAAGCTCCGTTCAGAGGGAGGGAGTAGTATCTCTAATGGCCACCTGACCCAGCTCCAAACTGTCTTTAAGGGCAACCAGAGAATCCAAACTCTTATCCTGACGCCGCCACACTGATGAGGGTTGGAAGATAGATCGAGTAGTGAATGGAGAGCTTGGTCTGCATGCTGCACCTATCCGTTACTTCTCCCTCTCCTTTAGGCATAATGTTTAAACATAAGCTATGGTATCATTTCTCACAGAGGGACAGAACTCATTTGTGTGTTGAGGAATTATAGCTAATAGTTGTTTGAATGGGTTTTAATAATGAAGTGGTTGAAGGCGAGACATTGTTTTACATGCCCGTGTTAATATTGATATTATACGTTATTTTGCTTCCATAACTTGTCTTCTTTCATACTAGTGGAAAAAAAACATCCAAAATACACATTTAGGTGTTTATTTTACGTCAATTTGTCTGTTTGCGTCTGTAGATTTCTCCTAAATTCACCAAAGCTTACCAAAGATAATACCTCATGTATATTTAAACAGACATTTTCAGATAACTTGTAATTCAACATATATTTTCTTCAAGTTAGTTATCAGCTGGGAACATCTCTTAGTCTTTAGTCTTTGTTCATACTATTCACCTGTAGTGTCTTCAACATGTATGACATGTCTTTAAAGGCCAGTATTTTAAAAAGAGATATCTCTAAGAGATTTACTCTAATACGTCAGCAAAACGAAACAAGAATATTCAACCTGGCTTTGGCAAATTAACACTTATTCAATCAAATAATCCCTCATCTGTATATCCTGCCATAGAATTTCAGAAAAGTTATTACACAACAAATAGTTGTGTTAATGGTGTTAATCAAGTGGTATCTTTTACAATCTTTACCCTTTTAACCCGGGATGGATCATGAGTTCAGGTCTGTTCTGCTACATATCATGGAACATCAGTGTCAGTTGAGGCATGTGCAGTGTGTTTGCTCTGCTGCCTCCAGTCACCTGTGGGGTTTTCCCCTAACACAGTGCAGATGTTGATCGCTTATCAGGGAAGTTGAACACCTTCATACAACGGCAGCATTCCATTCATCACCTATCACTGTCACTGTCGGAGGAAGTTTGTTCAGGGAGACGGCTGCATCCTCATCTCATGCTTCATAAGAAGCGAGTCACTGAGGGGACTAATATTCAGATCTGTCCCCCCATGTCCTCCTACAATGTACTCTGTGGAGGTACACTAACAACACTTCATTAGGTACACATTTACAATCGAATGCAATTCAATACAAAAGCACATGTTACAAATGTTATAATGTTAATTTTCTGGTGGCAGAAATGTGTTAATTCAACTATATGTTTATTACTGAGGTTCAAGGTGTTGTTGTATTGGAATACATTATATTAAGAGGTGTTTCTAATGTGACCTCATTTACAACGTACATAAAACAATAAAGTTTGATTTCCACACAGGGTATGGACTCACACACACACTAACACACACACACACACCCACACGCACACACACACG